>CM055758.1:11427329-11437325 GCA_029465975.1 Dallia pectoralis
CTGATGCGACCGAACACAATGTGATATCAACGTTCAATATCCATGTTGAAATCCTCAAATGTCTGGTGAATTAACATGCCGCCGATCAATCAAATGACCTCAAGGTATCGCTTACAAACCGGTCTGGTCATGCTTGAGGTTGACTGTCACAGTATTGAGTGAAGGAGAACCCAATGCCCGTTCATATCGGGTTCTGGACACTCGTCTCCACTGTGCAGGTGAACCTGGTGTTGGACGACGGCCGTTCCCTGGGTCTGATGATTCGCGGCGGGGCCGAGTACGCCCTGGGAATCTACATCACCGGTGTGGACCGAGGTTCTGCTGCAGAGTGTGGTGGACTGAAGGTACCGCCCCGCCCGCACACACAAACACACACACACACACACGGTGAGATCACCAGAGTTGAAAATCACTCCCCCGTTCTCCTCGTTCTCCTCCTCCTCCTCGTTCTCCTCGTTCTCCTCGTTCTCCTCGTTCTATATCTCTTTAGTGTCACGTTTGCTCTTTGATTCTTATCTCCTAACATTCTCACTCTTCTTGAATTTCTTTTTTATCTCTTTTTTCCGCCCTTTTCTCTCCATAACATTTTGCCTCGCCCACCGATTCTGTCTGCAGTAGATTGTGCCTGTATACGGGTGCAGGCTCCGGTTATCGGGGTGATTAGATGGGGACAGGAGTACTCTCTGCTGTCATCTGAACTCCTCCGCCTGTGGAGGCAATTCAGAGCCCTGCTGTAAGGCTGTTAGACGGTCTGAGTGAAATGACAACGGCTCTACTCTGTGATTGGTCTGCTGTCTCAACATGTTTCCGCGTGTTTGTGTATGTCTGTGTGTGTATGTGTGTGTGTCTGCGTGTGTGTGTCTCTGTGTGTGTGTGTGTGTTGGTGTCTCTGTGTGTGTCTTTGTGTTTGTGTCTCTGTGTGTGTCTCTGTGTGCTTGTGTCTGAGTTTGTGTCTGTGTGTCTGTATGTCTGGCCCAACAGACCACGTTTAACTTATTTTTTCGTAAACTGTTATGCTTAATTTAATAGAACGGGAGAAGATAGCGATGAGAAAAGAGCCTGTGATAAGCCTGTGTGTAACCGAGGAAACGTGTTCTCATGTTCTAGAATCATACTCCCGTCGTGGGTCTCGGCCAAACAGCCACTTCAACAGCCACCTATTTGAGGCCCTGGCGCAAACACACTCAGGGATATTGATCTTCTGTGTTATTAGCAAATGGCAAGCCACTCCAAAGGAAATAGTGGGGGCAGGAGAAAAGAGAGTGTGTCTCCCGTTTGGTAGGGAGGGAGAATTATATAGTGAAGGAGTGATACATGGAAACCAGTGTGTCCTGTTGGACTGGAAGGGAAAGAACATTCTAGAAAGGTGCAGAACATAGAGAAAGAGAGGTGTGTAGAAGGACATGGACAGAAAGATATTAAGATGGAGACGGTTGAAATGCTGTAAAACTCTCAGTATAACCCCATTCCTGCTCTCCCCGGGTTGCTTTTGTGTGCTTAGTTTGTTGTGGAGGAGATTGTTCTGTTTCTTTTAATGTGTTTTTGTTTGTCATACAGCCATCCAGATCTTCGAAGACCAATTTTCTAAAATAATCTAATGGTTCCCTGAGGCATTGATGTAGTTTGATGAGGGCATGTTGTCATCTCAGTGTTTCCAAAAGTGGACTTTTTTTTTTAAATGGCCCTGTTATGTCCGGTATTTGTGTGTGGAGTAGTTGAACATGAGAAAAACCAAAGATATTGGAGTTGGACCCAGATAGAACCCCATAATGGGTTGTGCTCTTACCTTTTTAATGGGTTTAAAGGAGCACGAGTGAACGCACACACACACTGACATGTCTGGTACCCGCACACACACACACACACACACACACACATGGACATGTCTGGTTCCCACACACACACGCACACACACATAGACACACACACACACACACACACACATGGACATGTCTGGTACACACACACACGCACACACACATGGACATGCCTCGTACACACACACACATAGACACACACACACCCGCACACACGCACACACACATGGACATGTCTGGTACACACACACACATAGACACACACACACCCGCACACACGCACACACACATGGACATGTCTGGTACACACACACACACATAGACACACACACACCCGCACACACGCACACACACATGGACATGTCTGGTACACACACACACATAGACACACACACACCCGCACACACGCACACACACATGGACATGTCTGGTACACACACACACATAGACACACACACACCCGCACACACGCACACACACATGGACATGTCTGGTACACACACACACGCACACACACATGGACATGCCTCGTACACACACACACATAGACACACACACACCCGCACACACGCACACACACATGGACATGTCTGGTACACACACACACACATAGACACACACACACCCGCACACACGCACACACACATGGACATGTCTGGTACACACACACACATAGACACACACACATGGACATGTCTGGTACACACACACACATAGACACACACACACTCTACAGCTTTCCTACAGTACTCTACTACCTATTATTATTCAGCATTATAATTGTACTCATAGGTTTATAAATGTGTCCTGTGTCTTTGGGACGTTCCAACTCAGTGCTCTATAATGCCTTCGGTCCAGCAGGGTTATTCTGTTCTCTCTGCTGGAGTCCGCTGGCCTGACACACTGACTGATGGGGTTATTAGAGAGGTGGCAGGCAGTCCAGGGGCCTGATCCATCTCCCCCTCGCCACTACAAAACAGACATGACTGGATCTGAAAGGGCAGCGTTAGCTCTATATTCTACAGGACAACACGGAGGGGAGAAACATGGAGCTTATTATGAAAGCTAGGATGAGACGGAGCGAAAGAAAGGATGGAGTGATAAAGGGACCGGAGCGACCGGATGGAGTAATAAAGGGACCGGAGCGACCGGATGGAGTGATAAAGGGAAAGGATGGAGGGATAAAGAGAAAGGATGGAGTGATAAAGGGACCGGATGGAGTGATAAAGGGACCAGATGGAGTGATAAAGGGACCGGATGGAGTGATAAAGGGACCGGAGCGACCGGATGGAGTGATAAAGGGAAAGGATGGAGGGATAAAGAGAAAGGATGGAGTGATAAAGGGACCGGATGGAGTGATAAAGGGACCGGATGGAGTGATAAAGGGACCGGATGGAGATGGAGGGATAAATGGGGACCGGAGTGATAAAGGGACCGGATGGAGTGATAAAGGGAAAGGATGGAGGGATAAAGAGAAAGGATGGAGTGATAAAGGGACCGGATGGAGTGATAAAGGGACCGGATGGAGTGATAAAGGGACCGGAGCGACCGGATGGAGTGATAAAGGGAAAGGATGGAGGGATAAAGAGAAAGGATGGAGTGATAAAGGGACCGGATGGAGTGATAAAGGGACCGGATGGAGTGATAAAGGGACCGGAGCGACCGGATGGAGTGATAAAGGGAAAGGATGGAGGGATAAAGAGAAAGGATGGAGTGATAAAGGGACCGGATGGAGTGATAAAGGGAGCAGATGGAGTGATAAAGGGACCGGAGCGACCGGATGGAGTGATAAAGAGAAAGGATGGAGTGATAAAGGGACAGGATGGAGTGATAAAGGGACCGGATGGAGTGGTCATATGGAGTGGTCATATGGAGTGGTCATATGGAGGGGTCATATGGAGTGGTCATATGGAGGGGTCATATGGAGTGGTCATATGGAGGGGTCATATGGAGTGGTCATATGGAGGGTCATATGGAGGGGTCATATGGAGTGGTCATATGGAGGGGTCATATGGAGGGGTCATATGGAGGGGTCATATGGAGTGGTCATATGGAGGGTCATATGGAGGGGTCATATGGAGGGGTCATATGGAAGGGGTCATATGGAGGGTGGTCATATGGAGGGGTCATATGGAGGGGTCATATGGAGGGGTCATATGGAGGGGTCATATGGAGGGTCATATGGAGGGGTCATATGGAGGGGTCATATGGAGGGGTCATATGGAGGGGTCATATGGAGGGGTCATATGGAGGGGTCATATGGAGTGGTCATATGGAGGGGTCATATGGAGGGGTCATATGGAGGGGTCATATGGAGGGGTCATATGGAGGGGTCATATGGAGGGGTCATATGGAGGGGTCCTATGGAGGGGTCATATGGAGTGGTCATATGGAGGGGTCATATGGAGGGGTCATATGGAAGGGTAGGATGGAGGGATTATGGATAATATAGAGGGGTTATAGAGGGTTAACAGTGTAACACTTAGAGACCCACCCCCTGGTCAGGTATTATCACCCTATTCAAGCAGACAGCTTCAGTCAGACACACTTAATGTTACCAATGATGGCTGGAAGTGGTTTAACGCCTCTGGTGGGAGCCAGTCAACTGTGATATGGAGGCAGTAATGATGCATTAACCTTCAGTGCTGATGTTGTCTGGGCCAACTGTGAGTGGTCACTTATGTCCAGTTTACATGCAAGCCTGAGGGCGTCAGCAGCCTGTTCTGTATGGAAAGCCCTGCTGTGGCCCTGGGGTCAAATGGAGTACAGAAGGAAACAGGATGTTGTTTGATATATGAGGGTGTCATCAGGTCCCTGCTGTTGTGTCGCTTCATATGAGTTGTCAGGACATTTCCGGAAAGTCACAGTCCCCTCAGTGTGCTTGGGATTCTCCCATTTCACCAGGAATATTGTGCACAGTGTCTTTATCGAAAAACACTAATGGTCGTTGAAGAGACGAGACCGAAAATTCAAGAACCAAGAAACCAAGAAAACAGAAGAGGTTTGCTTTAGATAAATGTATAAATGCACCCAGACAGATCATTTCCATATGCTAAATCATGATGACGCAGAACACATTGTAAAGGGAACAGCGACCAGCCAATCTGAGAGCAAACTGAAGCTGAATGAGGACACTGCATGCATTCCAAATCACGCCCTTTTACCTATATTCCACATGGCCTCTGATAATAACGTGTACTGCATGAAGGGTGCAATTTGTGACAAATCAATAGTCCAATCACAGTCACTTGTAGTGGAGATGATTCACACACAGGTCTGTAAACAGTAGAACGAACGGAGGCATACATGTCTGTAATGTTACTGAGGAATCCATCTGGTATTGAGATGATGGATTTTTGAGTTCGGTCTTTGCCAAGTGTTCATAAAAAAGCCCAATCATCCTTTATATCAAGCCTACTCTCTTTCTCTCTTTCTCCCTCCCTCTCCCTATCTTCCTGTCTCTCTCTTCCTGTCTCTCTCTCTCTCTTCCTGTCTCTCTCTCCCTCTCTCCCTCTCACCCTCTCTCTCTCTCCCTCTCTTCCTTTCTCCCTCTCTCTCCCTCTCTCTCTCTCTCTCCCTTTCTCCCCCTCTCTCTCTCCCTCTCTTCCTGTCTCCATATCTCTCTCTCTCCCTCTCTTCCTCTCTCCCTTTCTCCCTCTCTTCCTGTCTCTCTCTTCCTCTCTCACTGTCTCCATCTCTCCCTCCCTCGATCTCTCCATCTCCGCCTCTCCTTCTCTCCTGCCTGTATGACCATATTCAGCAGAACTGTATTGGCTGTTTGCTAGGCAACCCAACGTGACAGTGCACTTAAAGATGGTTTATCTGAATTTCTGCTAAAAAACATTCCTCAAATAGAAATCTCAAATCACAAGTGTAGGCTATGTCCTGGCAACATTTCCTTACATATCTCAGAAACAGCCGATAGTGTCTAGCTGACCATATACCATACCGTATACATTTTTGACTGAAGTTGCACATTTTTTATAACACTTTCCATGTGTTGTAGGAGTAACAGCTTTAACTTCTTAAGACGTTGTCTTGAATCTCGGTATTGCATTTAGATTCAGATAAAACGAATAGCAAATGTTTTACTCCCCTTAACTTTTGAAACCATTGTCTGCTTCTCAGGCGTTCCTGAAAGTCTTGCAATTTCACGGCTATGGGTTTAAAACTTCACGGTAAGCTTCTGGGCTGCCTCGAGCCAAATGGATCACAGGATGGATATATATGAAATAATCTAAAGATGGAACTGGGCCGTCATTCTGCTAATTCTGTTTTGAATTGAGTGGACAGCGTTTCGCAGATTTTACAAAACCCAAAGTTCCATTCCACCACAAATAAATAAACAGAATCTTCAATTCAGAGAAACATACAGTTGCTCACAAATGTTTTTAAATATTTGATGATATCTTTTCATGTGACAACACTGAATAAATGACACTTTGCTACGATGTAAAGTAGTGCGTGTACAGCTTGTATAACAGTGTACATTTGCTGTCCCCTCAAAATAACTCAGCATTGAGCCATTAATATCTGAACCGCTGCAGCAACAAGTGAAAATAACAGCCCAGCTCTTATACACAGCTGTCAAACATATTCCACAGAGTCTACACTCCTCTTCATCACTTTATACACAAGTTAACTTCTCTAATTCATTTGGAACGACTCTCACCTAGGTTTTCTATGTTTTCATATACGCCAACGGAAAAGGAAATACCCTAAACCAGTGTACAGTGGACCTTCTGAAGATCATACTCCAGCTTTGGTAGTTCTGACCTTCATGGCCGAAGATACACCTGATCTCCCTCAGAGAAACCAAGCTCACTGTCCACCAAATGGAACCCTGTTCCCTGCAGTTCTGAGGTAGGGCCCTAATATGGGTTCTATTTCGGACACAGCGTAAGTCTTCGTCTGGTAATGAGCCCTGCCCTCAGACGGCCTTCTCCACGGTGGAAAAGGCAACTGCCAGGCTTGTCTGCCCTTTTCCCGACACCTGGCTAGTTCAGTCCAATTGAATTGGATGTCTTGAGAAAGGTCACGTTGAGCGTACCGGCGTCGACCCGACAACACAGTGTCAGCGGTACCGTTCGACAAGCCCGGCTGAGGCACTTCTCATATGGACCCAGTACACATCACAGTTATGGACGACCGTGTGTCAATGCAACTTATCACACGGTTACATAAGACATCTTTTATTTGTACGTGTGTTAGTGTGGCCGACTGAATAATGAACATGTATATTGTGATTGATTACGGCTGGGATTAACCAATTCCCTAAATAAAATGGTTCCAACTGGGGTTTTGCTCTCTCTTGCGCACAGTGTTTTACATTTAGATGGATTAAATAACAACAGTACTATGTAGTTGTTGCGAGAGTTTCCTATCGTGATGACGGAGTGTTCTGCCGAAAGGGCAGATGGCAAATCGGTGTGCAGTAAATGGCTTCGTGTGGATGTCTACAGCGTTGTTTGTGTGATAAATCTCAGAGAAGGTTTTGGGTGGACTAGATGTTAAGCGAAAGTTCAGTACTCATAATCAACACAATGGATGGGGGGGAAATGGGCAGGAATCAGGAACAAGACGCTAGATCAGAACATCTCTGACTGGACAAGGCTTGTAGGGTGGGCCCGGTCAGCAGTGGTGAGTGTCTATGGACAGTGATCCAAGGAGGGACAAACCACTAACCGTGTGAGGGCAGGGTAGGCTATCCTGTCTGGTCTGAACCGACAGAAGGCCTACTGTGGTCTAAAGTCACAGAATATGTTACTGATGGTGTCCGGAGAAACGTGTGACAACAAGCATGGGGCAGTGCTAATTTATATGGCCGTCAATTTGACACGTGCCCCTACTCCTAAATATTGGTTGCAGACCAGGTACACCCCTTCATGGTAATGGTATTCCCCGATGGTTGTTGCCATATTCAGCAGAATAATGTTCCCTGCCACAATGGACACCTTGTTCTGGAATGGTTTGAGGAACATTTTTGAAATACAAATTTTGTTAGCTAGTTAGCTAATGTTACTCCTAATTCATAGCTTTGGTTGGAGCTATAGTTCAAACCTGGAAAACATTGCTAGAGCAATGTTAAATTAGGCATTGTGGAGCTCACTCTTTTCTCTTACGTCCTTCGATCAATCCCATCATCTCAATTTAAACCGTAGCTTTTCATTACTAAATATTACTTAATATCTTATAAAGCAGAACTAACCCTTTTAGAGTAAAATGGAAAACACCTTGCCACATCAAAACTAAAAGCATGTGCACACACACACACAAACACACACAGAAAGAGACGGACGCCCTAGAAAGAGAGATGGTTATTGCAGCCTGGAGATCCATAGATTAAAGCCCAACCCCAGCTGACATTGTAGTTGATTGAATAGACACCTGCTTTTCCTCATCTCATTTGAAGGGCCACCGGGGAGCTTTTAGAATGACTGTAAATAACTGCTTTATCTCCACACGAACACACCTGGTCAAATTCTAGAAATATAACAGAACAAAATTACAGAATGACAGATACTCATGTGGTCACACACACGTCAGGAGATCTTGCTGGAATACATACTGCCCGCTTTACCGTGATGGAGATTTGACATGGACTTGGAGAATGTATTCTAGGCTGCATAGGAAATACTATTGAATTGTCTTTTAAACAGAGCAGGAAGAGATTCAGATTATATGTCTGTGTGCCTATAGAACATTAGGATAATCATATAGTAGGTCTTGTGTGGCTGGAAATTATCCCATCATATATTCCCAACAATTAATTGTCTACGGGCAGTCTATTGATTTGAAAGATTGGCAATGGTGTTTATGTGCTATAAAAGTGTAATTATTAAGCGGAAGTCATTTGTGTGATTAATGTTTCAGCGGGCGTCTGAGTGAGCCAGCCTGCTGACATGGTTTTGCCTTTAATAGAACTGCACAGATGTCTGACTTCCAATGGCACATTCAACCTTTCGCGTTCCCTAGTCTGCAGGATCATCTGAAGGTTGTGCTCTATCAGAGGCTCTGCTGTGTTGAGACCTGGCACTTTGAGTTTCCACACACACAGTCATTTCACCGGGACCTGATAAGGACCTTGAGACGTTGTCCTGAGATGCTGCTGAGGAATTTCGCTCGCCGAAGTGAAACAGATCCCGTGTGAATCGTGAAAACGCGCGCGCGTGTTTTCGTCTTGCTCGTGCTAAAGGAAATCCCGTCGAGGACCCGCTCAGTCTGTATTTCTAAACTGTTTCAGTCGGCTCAGCGTGAATGTAAATGTACTTGTGTTTGAGCTGACGTACGTTGTTTTCCTCACGAACGCTGTCTGCATGCTAACGAGTTACCGTGGTGCTGAACTCAACAGTTTGGATTGAGAGGACTTCTGAACGGGCAGACGCGGTCCTTAACGACGCGAAGGCAGAGCGGTGTGCTACGCGGATTATCGGCGGTTGGGACGTGATTGCGTTTTGCACTTATGCCGCATCGTTCCGTCTCAATGAGATTATGGGACGCAGTTAGAGCATCCAAGTGCTCGTCGAGATGCCGTAGGGGGCTTTTTTCAGAAAGCATTGCCGTATCTCTGTTTTGTGACGAGCGGTACACCTCCCCGGCTCTTTCAAACTGATGATGCTTAACGGCACTTATGACGGCCTACATTTGATGTCCTTTAGAGGGAGGGAGTGGGACCGGTGACACAGCACTAGTCAATATCTAATCTCACCCCTGATCTCCTCTGTTCTCCCTGCACTGGTGAACAGATGAAAGCAAAATGTCACAGGTGCCCAAGTGTAGGAGAACAGGAGCGGGTGGCACAGTGCCAGGTGGTCCTCGATCAAAGCCTGATCTCTGGTACCCGGATGGAGAGTGGGGATGGAGGGTGTTGGGGTGGAGGAGAAAGAGACAGTAACTCTGAGGTGGAGTGGAAGCCATGTAATATCAATATGATTAATAACAGTACATAACTTTCTGCTTACATCACTGTAATATCAATATGATTCATAACAGTACATAACTGTCTGCTTACACCACTGTAATATTATTGACATTCATAACAGTACATACTGTAACTGTCTGCTTACACCACTATAATATCAATATGATTCATAACAGTACATAACTGTCTGCTTACACCACTGTAATATCAATATGATTCATAACAGTACATAACTGTCTGCTTACACCACTGTAATAT
>CM055758.1:11437825-11440325 GCA_029465975.1 Dallia pectoralis
GAACCCGAACCAAGACAATTCTGTTTACCATGTACACGACACATGAACTTAAAACCAATACGAACGCATATCTTCAGACCAATCACAGGTGGCAACCATGGCAACACATCCATCACAGTCCAGTGTCAGGGGCCGGAAACGGGCCTTCAGACCAGGGCAAAGGGGTTAATGTATTCGTGAGGAGGTCAGAGGGGTCACCGGGCTCAGTGTCACCGTGTCCTCATGTCAAGATGGAAGCCGGCCACCCCGGTGCCCCAGGGAGAAGGTGGCAGAATCCACAACACGACAGCATTACTCTGCCTACCAATTAGGCCTGAGACCTTAGGCCAAAAACAATTAGCTAATGTGTTACAGCTGGTGCCTGTTCAGCAGAAGGTCCAGAGCCAAGGCAGTTAGCCGTCTCTGTCTCTGCTATTTGGGAGACTGCCGTACTGTCCAACAGCTGTGTGTTATCTGCTGAGGTCAGTAATAGCTCTGCCGTGCAGACCGATATGCTCCGCCGGATCCGAAGCGGGTCTGAGAGAGATGAAGATGTGGTGGGGGGGGTTTGGGACTGAGAGTGCCACCAGCCAGCTCAACATCCCTGCCACCTTAAACGGGCCCTGGTACATGGGCGTGGTACATGGGCAGTAGAGCGTGACCCCAGGGGGTGGATGAGAAGCCAGGTCGCCTGGTCACTCAGAGCGTGTCACATTACCCCCTAACTGGGCCTGGGCCCTCTGAGGTGGGCCCATCTTACTGCTGCTGTGTGGAAGCCACCACCGAGCCCTGGTCAAACAGCCAACCAACAAGGCCACAGACAGTTAACCTACAGGCCCGCCTCCACCACCACCGAGCCCTGGTCAAACAGCCAACCAACAAGGCCACAGACAGTTAACCTACAGGCCCGCCTCCACCACCACCGAGCCCTGGTCAAACAGCCAACCAACAAGGCCACAGACAGTTAACCTACAGGCCCGCCTCCACCACCACCGAGCCCTGGTCAAACAGCCAACCAACAAGGCCACAGACAGTTAACCTACAGGCCCGCCTCCACCACCACCGAGCCCTGGTCAAACAGCCAACCAACAAGGCCACAGACAGTTAACCTACAGGCCCGCCTCCACCACCACCGAGCCCTGGTCAAACAGCCAACCAACAAGGCCACAGACAGTTAACCTACAGGCCCGCCTCCACCACCACCGAGCCCTGGTCAAACAGCCAACCAACAAGGCCACAGACAGTTAACCTACAGGCCCGCCTCCACCACCACCGAGCCCTGGTCAAAGAGCCAACCAACAAGGCCACAGACAGTTAACCTACAGGCCCGCCTCCACCACCACCGAGCCCTGGTCAAACAGCCAACCAACAAGGCCACAGACAGTTAACCTACAGGCCCGCCTCCACCACCACCGAGCCCTGGTCAAACAGCCAACCAACAAGGCCACAGACAGTTAACCTACAGGCCCGCCTCCACCACCACCGAGCCCTGGTCAAACAGCCAACCAACAAGGCCACAGACAGTTAACCTACAGGCCCGCCTCCACCACCACCGAGCCCTGGTCAAACAGCCAACCAACAAGGCCACAGACAGTTAACCTACAGGCCCGCCTCCACCACCACCGAGCCCTGGTCAAACAGCCAACCAACAAGGCCACAGACAGTTAACCTACAGGCCCGCCTCCACCACCACCGAGCCCTGGTCAAACAGCCAACCAACAAGGCCACAGACAGTTAACCTACAGGCCCGCCTCCACCACCACCGAGCCCTGGTCAAACAGCCAACCAACAAGGCCACAGACAGTTAACCTACAGGCCCGCCTCCACCACCACCGAGCCCTGGTCAAACAGCCAACCAACAAGGCCACAGACAGTTAACCTACAGGCCCGCCTCCACCACCACCGAGCCCTGGTCAAACAGCCAACCAACAAGGCCACAGACAGTTAACCTACAGGCCCGCCTCCACCACCACCGAGCCCTGGGAAAGAGGCAGTCGCAGCAGCAGCATATTGTCTTATCGTCGGCAAACAGGAGACCAGGAACACCAAGTGCCAAATCTGCCTTAATCTCCTGACGAATGCCAAATACCAATATCGGCCGCTCCATCGTTCCCGTTCTCCGTTCCGGCCGTCTGACACACGCAGAGGCCTTCGCAAATGCAGCCAGGAGATTTGTTAAGCTAACAGTTCTAGACAACGGGAGGATCGTCTGTGCGCCCCGTGTTTGGTTAGTATTAGGTTGTGTGTAGGAGCCAGGAGAAGGGCTGTCTGGCACACGGCTATAATAATGTGTCATAGATGGTTACTTAAAGTGGTCCACTACAGCGTATAGGGTGCCATGTGGGACAGAGCCTCAGTGTGCCCACAGGACGTCTGCCCACCCTCGCTGTCCAAACGTAGATGGCACCGTGCCAGCCGTGTGCAAGTCTGCCACGGCATCAATTACCCAAATCCCCAAGCAAAACACCCCTAATGCAGCCCCCTCTGATCAAGCGCACGCAGATACAGCCCCCCTACACAC